>JAZDUA010000165.1:3117500-3140742 GCA_038098605.1 Gryllus longicercus | reverse complement strand
CCCTTATTACCGAAAAGGTCAATATTTACATTCTCGCCTTAGTACGTAAGTAGTAATGAGAAAGTATTGTGATCGTGTAGCGGAAAGCGGTGATTTTTTGACAAAAAATAACTCTTATTGCCGAGCCATGGTAACGGAAAAGTAGATAAACTTTGTTTCTCTATGTAGTATATTACTTTTTACTTTCTCGCTACGGCTTACGCAGTAGAGAAAAAGTTGTGTAATGCTGCGCGAAAAAATGGTGAACTTTGGCAGAAAAACTCTTATTACAGGGCCCTAGTAAAAAAATCAAGTTGTCAAATTTAGAACAAAGTCCTCTAACACGTGATTTAGGTTGAGTTCATTTTTTGCGACCTTAATTACGAAAATCGATTGACCAAAAATGTCTGTCTGAATAACGATAGCGGCTAAACTGTTCAGCCAATTTTCTCCGAAATTGATATTCCCCAATGTATGTCGCTGATGTCACGACCCCTTGAATATGAACTTGATATTTTTATTATGGGGGTACTTTACATGTAGCCTCTGGGATATTTGGGATATTTTCAAAATTTTCCAAAAATATTTCTTCTTTTTTGTATTAAATTTTGTTGTTGGATATTGTCAGCAGTTGGACGATTAGTGGAATTAAGATTGCGCGTTGAAACTGAGAGAGATCATTGAAAATCGTGAACCGCGTGTCCGGTGTTGGTTAGTGCAGTGATTCCGTACTAAAAGAAACATAGTAGGGAACAGTGCCGAACGGATTCATTGCGAAGCTGAGGAGGATAACCGAAAGGAGCAGGAAAGCCCGACGGACATCGATCTTGCGCCATTCGGTCCCATGTCTGTGTGTCATCTTCATAACGGCTGGGACGGCGCCCAGGCGAAGTCATCAACCGTCGCGTGGGGCTGGAGGGACCGGTCGCTGAGGGAGGGCGCATCTCCGACGGGCTCCGAGGTGAGCCGAAGCCTGCCGTCGCAGTCGCCGCCGCTGCCGCTGCCGCCATTGCCACTACCGCCCGAGGAAACGTCAGGAGGGACAGATGATTTTAAAGGCCGAGGTATCATATACATTTGAGCTAATCCGCATGTTTGATATCAAAACAAAGGTTGTACGGACTGTAAATATTGTTTCTCAGGTGTATTATACGATCAATAAAACGTTTAGTTGTGTAAAAGAATCTATAACAAAATTCTCTTTCTATGTTTTGCCAAAACCCTAGAGGCCCATTCACGAGAAAACACCTGTCCCCTTTACAATTCATAATCGTGAATAGTACCGCTTCCCTAGTACGGTCACAAAATGTGTGTGTGTGTGTGTGTGTTCGGTGTATTAGTTCATTCATCTGTCCGTCTATCGTCAAAGCTAACTCTAATTTGTTCAGATGACTTTCTCCGAAAAGTGGAATTCTTTGATCAACTTGTGCGAAGTCGAGACCCTGCGAGTTTCAAACGAACATTTTGATTTCGGGGCACCTTTTATACAGGGTGAACGGAGACAAAACGTCTAAAATCGGTAAATAAGCTCTTAAGACAATTTTAAGCATGTTTTATCTAACAAAATACTTGAATAATTTGAATGGGTGAACCGCAATAAGCACTCAAACTTGGTTTGAAAAAATGATTTCTAAGCAAAAATTTGCATTCTTAAAGCATAGAAACACTGCAGAAACATTGAAATTGTTTTTTAATTAAAAAATATATTTGTTCAGAAAGAAAACTTAACCCACACATTAAAAAGCATCCAATTTACACAATTGAACTGATTTTTTAAATTTCTCGGTCAACTTTTTCTTTCTTCTTTCTTTCTAAATATATTCATTTCTTTCGTAAATAATAAACATTTTAAATGTTTTGGGAGTGTTTCTATACTTCATTTTCTAAAACTTCAAAAGTTAGAAATGATGCGAGAAAGTATGAGCTGTTGAAATGCCATTAGTTATAGTTTGATGGTTGTGGCCTGTATACGGGGTACGTATTTGCAGCTGTAAATGCCCTGCTCCTAACCCTCACGGCAATCCCCTCAAGTCCGCCAACTTCATTGATTTCTTCTTGTCACTTTCTCCGTCAGTCATGGTCTTTATCTTATTTTTCTTTCAGTCCTTCCAACTGTCCTCCTTCCTGCATCTGCTTCCCTCCTCCTTCCGGCATCACGACTGTTTATCGCCAACCTACTACCCTCCGTCCTTCGTGCTCAGGAGCTTTCTCTCACCCATCCGTTCTTCTTTCTCACCTTCCCTCCTCCGCTTCTCTTCCCTTCGAACCCCTCTCTCCTCTGCTTCGTCACTCTCCTTCCCCTCTCACACGTCACTCATCCCTTCAAGCCATCTTTCCTCTTTCTCTTCTCTTTCTCTTCTATTCATTTCTTTCTCTTGTCTCTTACCTCCTCTTCCCCCTCTTTTTCTGATTGTCCAAATATCTCCTTCTCCTGTCATTCTCTCTCTCTCTCTTTCTTTCTCTTTCTCTCTCTTTTTCACTCTCTCTTTCTCTCTTTCTCTTTCTCTCTTTCTCTTTCTTTCTTTTTATTTCTCTCTCTCTCTCTCTCTTCCTCGGCTATGCATTTTCTCCCCTTCTCCTACATCGTTGTCTACCTTCTTTCTCACTTCTCCGCCAAATCTTCTTCGTCCCGGCGGTCGCGCCCGCTCTCTCCCCAAGTCGCGCGGGTTAAATTAATTCCATTCTTCTCGCGTGGCGCGGCGCGGCGCCGGTCTCCGCGCCCGCGGGGCAGATTTATTCCCCAATTAGCGCTGGCGGCGAGGGCGAGGGCGGGGGCGGGGGCGGGGGCGGGGCAGATCGCAGCGCGATTCCCTCGCTGTCGCCGCCGGGGCCGGGGGGGGGGGGGGGCATCTGCTCGGCGGTTAAGCGGCGCCACTCGCCCGCCAGCACCCGCCTCTGCTTCATCGCCGCCGCTACAACCCTTCGAGCTACCTGCTCGCGACGCGATGCGCAGTGAAAGCGAGCGACGTCGTACGAAAAATGGGGCATCGCAACTCACTAGCCGTATCTTGAGAACAATAGGGCGTACTACGCATCGTTATTTATGTTACTCGCATATTGTGACTTAGTTTGTTTTATCAGCTTCTTTTTTTCAAAAAAGGCAATCCTTTTGTGGAACGTTTCTTCTTGTCGCTCTGCTTCTACTAGAACGCGTCTACTTGACCTCCAGCTCTCATTTACATCACTGAATACGTTTTCCCACTTCAGTCATTTTGCACGTCTTGAAATACATTTTAATTAATAAAATACGTCATTAGTTCAACTTATCTTTAAATTAGTGGAGTTCCAACAACACATCTGTTCTCGAATTACCTGTTCTTATGACGTCTGATAACACCTGAACGTTATCTTTCATCAGCAGTAGAGGGTTTCCCGAATTTGTTTTCACACCCACCTGCTTCGACTTTCCTCAGCAAGGACCCCTTCGAAATAATTTGTTCTTGAGGCCGATTACCGCGTATCTATTCAGCACGTTCCAGACTCTTCGTTCCAGGGGTGTTAAAGAGTTCTTTTGTACATGTTGATTCAAAACCTATTTACTCACACTTTTGGCTCGAATTGAAATTAATTAATGCTTTGTTTTACCTGGTGATACTCGGGCCATGAGGCCTGCACTTACGCCAGACCATGCAAATTTCGCTACACTTTAGATAATTTTTCATAAGCTCGCTATACAAATTTTAGGCTAAAATTACAAGATATCACATAATCAAAACAAGTTAGATAATTTGCCGTCTACAATATGTGACGAAACACAAAGTGAATTCAACTCTGCTTCTATCCAGCAAATTCTTAACGCTTCACAGAAAAACGAACACTCTAATTTCGGTGTTTCAAAACTCGTTAAAAATGATAACTACATATGTTTACAAAGTGTATTTAGGTGTCTATTAATTAGAAATGGACTTGTAATTGCAACTAGCTTCAAAATAAAGCGAAGAAATGTTTTATTGGAAGAGATGAGAGCTCTTTTTAGTCGAGAGATATCTCACACTTCCTTCGTTCAATGTCATGCGTACTTCGCCTACAAACTTGTGCTAACTGCGCCGCTGCGCAGACACAGTGGCGATCGCACAGTGAGCCGTCCTTCAAGCCACTGTCGTTCCCTTTTTTCCGCGGCAGCGTACGACACGCCCTCCTCGTTCTCATTTACCGAGTGTGCGCCGGCTGGCATTCACGAAGGGCACTGGCGGTGAACTGTCAATCGCTGCTTCCGAACGGCACGTGCTTTAAATTCCACGTTTACAGAAACGCTCTGAGAGGACCTGCACTCCCCTTCTTGTTTAGAGATGTTTAAGATTAAACACACAGAATTATAATTTGGGTGTGCACATGCGAACGTGCGAATAGGCACGGGCCGCCACTGTTTCCAGTGATGCAATTGTTAGTAAGAGCCCGTGATTCGGCACAGTGCGCAGAGACTTTCTTGGCACTCGGTGCAAATATAAAAAAGATCGATCTTACTCGGGCATGCGAAACGATTTGCAGTGCACGAGTGCTTTGCGAGGAAGCCGATCATGTTCTTCCAGCTAGTACCCTGCGGAAGCTCACACAGCAGCTGTTGGGCGCTGCGCGGCGCGGCCTGCCTTGCCCAGCGAACGCGCGCCCTCGCACCCACCCGCCCACCCTCCCGCTGCCGCCCGTGGCCGCATCGACCTGCCATAACTCGATTACAACTTCCCAAATCTCCTCCCCTCGTTCGATAAACTCACGTCCCAATTCATTTGGATTTGGCCGGGCGGACCTTCCTCCGTAAAGACTGGTCACAAACTCGCCCTCTTCCTCCGCCGCCTCCCCCTTCCCTACTCCGCACGCGCTGCGAATTCTCTTTGTTGAGGCCGCGACCCGTGGGTTGGCCACTAGGTGTTATGGAACGTCTTTGGAATTACTTCCATAATCGTAAGATCTGAGGTAGAGGTAAAAGATTTTTTGTGTGATCGTTTAGGAAAATTCTCTGCCTAAACGCTGCATTCAGCGTTTGGATCTGCCAAAAAAAGACCTTGAAATTAACAAAACGTTTAATATACTAATATATCACTACTTGTTCCACCTCTGTGCCCTAAATTCCGCGAGTGTTTCATTAATGCGTCGAGAAAGTGTTGGTGAGAGACGTTTCTGTTGTGCTGTGTAGTCTTATAAGTCTGTTCCTGAAGAACAAGAAAAAAACATGTCATAATATTATTTTGGCGATGGAAAGATACTCGTGTCACTTAGCAACAGTTGCCTGCATGAGAATCCTGGAGTGTAGCTGGTCTGATTACTCGTTCTCTTGGCTCTTCCATCCCATTCTAAGCCGATGCCTTGTGCTCTATGCTATACTCGTACCTATGCTATACTCGTACATTAACGCAGGGCTGCTCAGAAGCTAGATTTCGAACCACATCGCTCGCGGTGGCCCACTGCATTCTCTCACCTTTTATTAGACTAGAGTAGATCGCTCTGTACGCCTTTCCCTCTCTTCTGTCGGGGCGGATCAAAAAGCAGCAGGCCACGCCCTCTTTGCCTGCAGCCTGGGCTAGTACATGTCGAGTGGGTCGCCCACATCTACGATCCGTATTTTCAAAGAAGGGGCAACAACTCACACGCGATTACTCCTTTCTCAACCTGTTGTTGCATCCTCAGACCAGGGCTTATCCATATTCCATAGTATCACTCTCTCGTGTTGTTCGTATTAGGCAGTTCTCAATGTCAGAAAATCGTAAATATTTAAATTCTAAATATGCAACTTAGACAAGTTTTTATTTTTATTTTCTACCAAAGTAATAAGATTAAATAGAGAAAAATATGAAACGTATTCTTAAGTTTAAGTCTTGCAGGTGACTTATTTTTGTGATGCTTTCTCTGGAATGATCTATCTTTTTCTTTTGCAGTTGTCAAAAAGTTACGCGCAGATGTGCTAGACGAGATGTGCGTAGAGCGAGCATGAAACTTCGTGTATGTGGTGATATATGTAGAATGTTGGCTACACTTACTGTCCCTGTGAATCGCAGGATATCATCCCGCAGTCAGCGATCTCTCCTCTACTCCTTCCCAGTTAATATATTTTCACTTTTCATCTCCCAAGAGTGCTCAGTTCCATTGTATTCCGACGGTGTTGGGAGAAGAGAAATAGAAAACTGTACGGATAGTTAAGACTGAATTCATGAATAACACAAATAAATGTTCTTTTGCACCAGTAGATGGACAACTTTTGAACACAATAAAGAGGTGAACAAAGAAAAATCTCCAAAAACATATTTAGTAATAGCGATCTCAAGATATCGGTAAACTGAGGCAATAAATTTGGTTTCTATAATATTCCCAATAGGTCTGGAGGAGAATTCTAGCGGCCAGCTGCGCTGATCAGTAGTTTTCCGTGGTTTCTGCGATCAACATCAGGCGAATGCCGGATCAGTACCCTAACAACCGGGCCACGAACCGATCTCTGCTACCCCCTCCTTGTCCTATTCTCTTCCTTTACACACACACTTACACTAACATGCACTACACTACCACACAAGTCTGGAGATCGGTTTGGGATCTTGAAACTTGTCCCGGCTGGTGCGGTGACCCGTTGGTGGACGATACCTGGTTAGGGAAATCCCGCTAGCCGACGATAGGCCGGCACCGGGTCTGACCATCCTGCAGGAAAAGACCACCGCCAACTCAGAGCAAAAACATGCACTGCACTTACGGGGCAAACGACCTTAGTAGTATGTGCGCCTGGAAACACTAAAAATCAATCAATGAATCCCATAGGTGGTTTTGTAGACGTCCGACAGGAAATGGACGCTAGCTCTTCCTTTTACTTCTCAAGAGGAAAACCAAATGTAACGCAATTGGAGACCCTAGTGGAGAAAGGAGCAAGAGGCGTGTGGGACATGTGGACCTCAGAATGCCAGCGGGGTTCGACGTTGAGCGCTCCTTCAGTGAAGGGGCACATGCAGCCGAGCGCGCGGTGGAAGCGAAGCAGCGTTTTTGAGCCCCTCGCCCCCTCCTCCCCCCTTGCACTTCCAGGAAACCGGTCATTCAAATTCGGCCGCTTTCAGAGTTAGTAACAAGGGATAATCCCCTTCCGTAGGCTTAATATCGAAAGCTTTGTTCTGCTTCAGGTTGTTTTGCATTTCCATTTGGACTTCGTCGTTTCATGTTTTGAATCACCATTGCATTTCGTTGGGTGTTTTTTTGTTATTTTTTTTTTGTTTTTTAATAATTACAGTGTTGGGATGACTACTGTCACTTTCCAGACATCTGCACGGAAGAGTTTGATGTTAATCTCTGAGCTGCAAAATAATTTCAAAATCATGTTTAACATTTGTTTTATTGGTAATGTGTAAAAAGTTATTCTCAACAAATGTTTAGCTTGTAGTTTGCTCGTTTAATTTATAACAAAACACATATTACTAAAATAATATATTTCACAAAGCAATAGTAATTTATTATATCTCGTGCGTATTTTTTTGTTGCTGTTTATAATGTTTAGTCAATGCTGTTTTACACTAATTGAGTATACAGATAGATGTTAGTAAACAAATTAATTGAACAGTTATGTACGTTTACACGTGAAGTTAGTTTACATATTTTAAAATGTAATAAAAACTCACGTGAGGTCGCGACCACTCTAAGTAACATTGCGGGTAACGGTAATGGTATACGGACACACACAAACAACATGCCCCGGGCGGGATTCGAACCCGTGAAACTTCAGACACGAGGCATCTACGGCCTAGGCGCCCTGGCTATCATGGTCGGTAGTTTCCATATCGTTTTTCATCTTCTGCCTGATAAAAGTGGGAGTGAGGGGTAATGAAAACCATTTACTCCCATGCTCAACTGCAAAAGTTTTGTTTAGAAATAAAATTTTAATTACTATTGATAGTTGCAGATTATATTTGCAAACAATTTAATGCATCAAAAAATTAAAAGATAGGAATAAACATTAAGAAATGCAACTATTGAAACAGTAAAGATTGGTACAATGAGTTTCGGATTTTCAAAGATCCGTTTCAAAAATAAATTTGTTTCGTGTTCTTTGAAAATTGACCCACAAAAATTGAGACGTGTTCAAGTAAAATAATTATTTTAAAATAATTCTTTTCTTTTAATAATATACCTTAACAAACATTCTAGTGAAGTTTTTAATTTTTATTGATTAGTTTTTTAACATTGTTATTAGCTTTTACCCATTCATCAATACCTATAATTCAGCAGAAATGTTTTTATAATTGCACTGTTGCATTTGCATTTTCAATTTTGCAATGGTACTGCACATGCTGGTGATCTTCCTATCCCTCCAATATGTAATTTCACAACCTCGGTAGTTAAAATAAAACCATATTTTAAGCACATTCTTTGTGTTTATAACAAACGGGCCACGGTCCGCGTGTGATGTTTCCTTCCACTTCCTTGTGCTATCCTCACCCCTTTCGTACACATATTTACACTTACATGCACTTCACTATCACACACGTCGGGAGGTGAGAGTCTGGGTGGTTGGGACAGTGCTCTGCTGGAGAGGAGATGTATGGTTGGAGATATCCCCGCAATCTGACGTGTAGGTCGGTACCGGAGTTGGCCATCCAGCGAGGGAAAATCACCGCCTACTCTCGCAACAAGAACATGAACTACACTTATGTGACTAATGACATTAGCAGTTTACGCGCGCGTAATTTGTAATCAATCAATCAATCTATCAATAATCCAGTATTGAACTATCTAAACTACCAGGATCCGAATCCGAAAGTGCAAACATTATCACACACGAGATATCCCTATATTTATGGACTGTTAATTCGCAAAAGAAATTGCAAACCATCACCCCCCCTGCCCTCCCAAACAGTCGCAGCCAACTTGGCCGGATTCCCTCTTTTGCAAAAGAACATGAGGTTGCACTCCCCAACGATTCCGGGCGTCCCACGCGCGACTGTCGAATTACTTGCCCATTACGCCGCGAGGAAGTAACAAATTACGTTTGGCAGTTCCGGGCGGGCCGGCGGCGGCGGCGGCGGCACCAGCTCGCTCTGCCTCCGCCGGAAGAGGGGGTGGGGCAGTTGGGGCGGTTGGGGCTTGGAGCGGTCGGCTGGGTGATTTATTCCCTCTGGCGACATTCAAACCATCCGGCGCCGATCCGGCCGGCGCTTGCTCTGGAGGCCCTGGCTGGCACACACGCACACTCGCGCCCTCACTCTCTCTCTGTCGCGTACAGACTCACACGCCCACAGGCATGCACTCACACAGCTATACACACTCACGCACACAGACACACCCACTCACACAGACACATACATTTATACAGATGCCTGCACTCGTACAGACACATGTACACACTCACACCGATTCACACACACATTCACACTCACACAGATACAACCACTCACACAGACACACACGCACTCACACAGACACACACACACACTCACACAGACACACACACACTCACACAGACACACACACACACTCACACAGACACACACACACTCACACAGACACACACACACTCACACAGACACACACAGACACGTATTGTAAAAAAGCACTTTCACGTACACTCACGCACGTACGCTCAAACACTCTTTCATACACTCCCTGAATCTCACACACATACCCGCGCAGAAAGTTTACATTTGTCTGAACCACTGCATCGTCCGACCGCTTCTGTTGGGTTGCGACTCAGCTCTATCTGCGCTGCTCTCTTTCGTGTGGGAGGCTGTGTCAGTAAGAATTTGAGATTCTTCGAAATGCGACTGGTCTTTAGCAAAGAAACGAAGACGTCGTCGTAGACTCGTTCTTGGATGATACAGCAAGATTCAGCAGGATGTTACAGCTAGATCGTAGCAGTGCCACCATTTTCACTTTTTTGAGAGTTAAGGTTATTTTATCCTCGGTCTAGAGGAGAATGAAAGTTGTTTGAGACGTTTTAGTTACTCTGAAAACACTGCCTAGACCTCTTTCTCCGTCTCTCCCTCCCTCCCTCCCCCCCTCTCTCTCTCTCTCACACACACACACACACACACATACACACGCTACTTTTGCTACGCTACTATTAGACATGATTGTACCTTTACATCGGCCATCGTAGAGGCAGCTCCTGTTTTCTCTTCCATGAAACCGAAGACCGTGTGCTGACCAATATAAACTTTGTTATCTTTCTTCAACCTACGACTAGTCTCAAGGAACAAGCTCAGAGCATCGATGTTCAGGAAACTCAAAATCGCCTTCAAAACCAGCGTTGTTGGGCTGTCTATTGACGATGATGAACGTTTGGAATAAGAAATTCGTAAATCGCCTTAGTTTTAATATAAATAAATAAATAAATAAATATTATCCTAATAAAACGAAGTGCTCGAAGCTTTCGAAATACCATCTCACATTAGAATGCATTGTCCACATAAACATTCTGTAGGTATTTTGACGTACGATATTGTGTGCGTAATAGTACTTATTTCAACACAGACAGACAAGATTAAAAAATTATGAAACTATGAATGTATACAATCAGTAATTAGCGCTTCATTTTCGTGGCGTGTCGTGGCCTATCGTGGCTTTGGTGCGGGAAATTGTTATTTTCGTAGCGTCCAGATGACGATCGATGGCTCTGTAAATTGTAGTTATAATCAAGGGTTGCTTTATTCCTGATTGTAATACGCTTACGATTATATCAAAACTGAATACAACACAAGACGTATCACATGATGATGGAGCTGGCATTAATTGGAACAAAGACAATAATTCTGAATCTGTCTGAAGAAAAGGTGATACTTTCTTTCTTGGGTGAGAGCGAACATTACCAAGCTTCTGCACGACATTTGGTTGTGAACGAGTACTGCAGTTGTTACAAAAATCATTGGATTTTTTTCAACAGTAGTAAGTTTTAAATTTATTAATTAAACAGGATGGCTTACATAAGCCCTGGGGTCCGACTACTTAAAAGCGAAAACAATGGAAATTGCAACATTTTCAATTAACTGATAAGCCTTCAGGCTTGCTCCATTCCGCAGCACATTCAATAGCTTTCTGGGGCAGTTAAAAAATAATTTTATTTTTTATGTTCGATACTAAAGAGTATTTTGTTTATTTAAGGTGGGTCTATACTAGCGAGCACATTATTGATTTTAACGTTAGAGTATCCGTAAGAGCAGACAGTCTGTAGTCAAGAGGACCGCCAGGTAGCATTAGAGTATCCGTAAGAGCAGACAGTCTGTAGTCAAGAGGACCGCCAGGTAGCATCTCCGCGTACGCACCTCTTTACATGCGCTCTTGCGTCACTACCCAGCGGCCAGAATTGGGAAGTAATTAGGTCAGTAGTAAGGTTTAGGACTCTTTACAGCATAAAATATTTTATTTTCACGTTGTGTCTTATGGATCAGGAACGTTGTTTTAATATTTTTATAGATATGCATATATACTTTATTACTTTAGTGCTGTATTCGTGAAGTTTGTGTTAATAGTTCATTATGAAAAGATGATGTAATGATTGGTATTAATACACGAGTGTGATATTACGATATGAGCGAGGAACGAGCAAGTATCATAAACTTCACATAAGTATTTTAATACCCATTACACAGAATCGAATTTCATAAGGTACTTTTTCTACGACTTACGGTAACGTTTATGAGCTAAACTTACATTGATTCGTTTCGTGGCAGTTGACATACAGGATTCAGCCAAAGCCATCTAGCGTACAGCTCTCTAACCCTACGTTCTGCCGCATGCTGCCGCAGGTGGCTTTGATTACCAGCCCGCTTGCGAGGGAGTACTGCGCTAGTCAAATAGGATCAAAGTGAAATTACGATCCAATTTATTTTAAATAATATTCCACAAAAATTACTAACAATGAAAGAAATAAAAACTGACAAGCATAATATAATATCAAATGCAATTTTAATGTACACAACCGAACGAAACATTTAATATAACAATTCCCAATGATTAATTGTCAATACTTCGTTTGTAAATTTATCTGTGATTGATCGAGAACCTTTGTCATAATGAAATCTGTATCGTAACGAGTATGCGCTTTATGCAACTGGCTGCAGCCATGAATTGACAGCATTATACAATGGGAGTAGAATTTTTTTTTAGTTTGTTGCAGTATTCGATAGTATTTTATACGCCGTTATTGAACAGCAACAATCACTTGGTTCAGCAGCATTTTTCTGCTAGTTTCTTCCTAAACTTACACTTCTCGACTTGCGCTGTTCTGTTCTCCTGAAGTGCTGCAGAGCAACAAACGCGGCAACAGCGGCTTCGCCCTTTGAAGCCGTGTGCACCAATCAGCGACCGGAAGGAAACCGCAGGCCATGCCCAGCTATCTTCGACGACAGATCTCCTTCTTCTCGCAGGCCCCGCCCCCGGCTCTATCGCCCTCTCGCTCTATGCAAATACTCCTTGCGGTCCCTCCTATGTGTCCTCGGCCATGTTGTTCTTTCCCTTGTTTGGCCGCGAAAAGTAATTTTAGCTGTTTCAAACAATTTTATTGCGACTTGCACTCAGCGTAAAGAGATATGGCATTTTTGTTCCAGAACACAAAACTATTAATATATCATCATATATGATATATCAAGTCATATATTTTTTACTTTCTCGTGTACTACGCACGCAGTATAGTTATGCTGTGAGAAAAAATCGCGATTTTTGACAAAAAACTGACATTCTCGATCACTAATAATGAAAATGTGGATAAATCGTGTCCACATATGTAGTAACTTTCTTCCTCTAACGCGTTGTGCAGTCAGAAGCCACGTTTTGTGAGTCCTTGATTCCGAAAATCGATTGATAGCTAAACGTGGCTTTTCGACTGCTTGTCTGTGGTGAACTGTAGCGTCTAAACCGATTTTCCCCCAAATTGATATTCCTCAACTGATTTGGAAAATCTCAAGGTCCTGCGAATTTGAAATCGATATTATAATTTTTGAGGGTACTTTACATGAAGTGAAGGCTTTTTCAAAATGTTCTCGAAAGTGGCTCGAAATTTATTATTTTATATTCTTCCCTGATGGTGCAGAAATGTTTTAAGATAATATCGCAAGTCCAATTTTTGTTGAAATTTCTGATTTTTCGAAAATTGTAATTTTTGTTCGGTGTTTTCCTATAACAATAATATTGAAGATTAAAAAACACATATATTTAACAAATTAAATTCTTGAAATAAGATCATGTACAATTTTTTCGAAGTTATGAATAGTTTACATAATTTTTCTTGAATTATATTTTTAAGAAAAATTTTAAACAATTTTAAACTATTTCCCCCCAACAACTGGAAAATATTTCTTTAATTTTTTCCTCGTATGTAGCAAAGGACTGTAAATAATTGGTGCTGGTCCCATTTTCGGCAAACTGTATTTTTGAAAATTGGAGTAAGTTTACTTTTCTAAAATACAATATTGACGATTGAGATTTTTTATTAGATTAAACTGTTCTAAAATATAAGTTTTTTAAAAATGGTAATTTACAGCTTTTTATAAATATTGATAATCGAGTTTAATTCCAAATTTTTAGAATTACAGATTTGAATTTTCCAGACTTCAGGTTGTATTGGAACAAAGGGAAAGCCCTGACCTGGCAGTTTGAAATTCTCAGAATAATTTCTCATTGTCGGGTGGTGTTTTGGGTAAATGAAACTGTTTTGGATTGTCGAATGTTTGTTGATGTAATAGCTTAGGTTTTCGCGCCCAATGCACTACGATTGGATATGAGTTTTACAAGTAATGGCTAAAATGTCTTCATATGAACAACAATTGCAGGATAATAATTTTACGTAACGGTTAGTGAGACGAGAAAGTATGTACTGTTGAGGCTCCACTAATTTGTGTTATTCAACGGTTAAAGTTCATTGCTCTTGAAAAACAAATATTTTTATTACATTTCAAAATGTAATATTTCATTGTTCAAATAAGGACTCTGAATAGTTTTTTCTCAAGTATGCAGAAATAGTTCTTTCGTTTTCATAGCACTACACATTGTTGTAGAATTTTACTTTCTACCATTACTACGTACGTGGTAAAGATTAAGTATACACTGGGTCAAAAATCGGTGACTTTCGGAAGCAGAACTCGGTGGCCCTGATATTAAAAATAGTATTCTTGTTACTACATGTAGTAAATTACTCTAACAGTTTTGTAGATGGTATTAAGGTTTTGGGTGTTCTTTGTTAATTAAAAATCGGTTGACGGCAATACATGTGTCCATTTGTAAACAACACTTTATCTAAATTGTTCTGACGAATTTCTCCTCAACCTGACAGAAATGAAGAACTTCGGAATTAGAAAAGTAAATTTCAATTTTTTTGAAGAAATTTAAATGAAGCCATTATAAAATTTTCTCAAAATATGGTACCAAATGTTTTGATTAAACTTTTTCTTTTTTTGTTATTGAAGGTCTCATCAACATTTAGATCATTGGCGACCACTATTGGATTGAATTTTATGGTAACTATGAAGATGATGTGATATGGTGATGATAGGGTGTGGAAGGACGAACGCAAATACAGCCATGTCCAAAGCGGGACTCGATCCCGCAGTCCTTGAGTCCGAGTTCACTAAGGCACTAAACCTTTTTCTTTGAATAGCGGTTGAAAGCTAATAAAGGTCTCATTTTGTTTAAAATCTCAGAGTTTTCGAATATTTGAAAACATTTTCCTACAATTACAATAATAAAGAGAGAGATTTCTTTCTTAATGAAATCTCTTATAACACATATCTACATGTAAGGTGATATACGTTTTTGAGAATATTGGAAAGTTTTGTGTAATTTTGCAAGAAATCTAGGCTTTTCTAAAACACATTTTCTCAAATTTCTTCAAATATGTCTTCATTTTTAGCGTCAGAGCGTTGGTAATTAAAAAATGACACATGTCCTATTGTACGCACTCGTATTTTTTGGAAAATTAGAAAACTGAACATACCAAAAGTACAATATTGTTCATAGGTTTTTTCTTAAGCGAAATGTGTTCTAAAAAGTAGGATTCTTTAATATTATCATGTACAACTTTTTGAAAACGAAATAGTTCTTCCGTAATTTTTGCTTTATGTAAAATCAATGTATGAAAACATGTTCTCGAAAATTGCAAAAGTTACAACAGTCCCAGAAAGAATATATGCTGTTTAAGCACTACTAATTTATATTTGTAGTCAATATGTTGGAAAGTAATTTTTACTATCGTCGATTAAGTCAGTCTACTTTATTAACTTAAATGAATATTCTAGCAATTGTGTGTAAATTTGTCAATGCATAATAAACGCAATTGTGTAATTTAAAGAATTGGGGATAAGAATAAAAAATAACTAAACGCACTTATTCTCTTGCCAGTTTTAAACCACGCCCAACCTTTTTTCCGTCACTCCTCGTATTTGCCCTCGTTTTTATCCTTGTCCTCAATATGGCCCTCATCCTCCGTGTCGGTCATTCCGCACTCAAATCCTGCCTCGACTTGCGTCGATTTTGCCCTGCACATCACAGCTCTCTCCCACCACTGCTTCTTGAATACTCTCAGCTGTTCGGCAACACTGAGTCATTGGCAGCATTGCCGACAATCTTTTAGTGAACTTTGTCGGTTGTGACAGTCGGTTGTGATTTTCTGGGTAGACGGCTTAACAAGTTTTCTTAAGTATTAGTTTTCCACTTGTTAATGCTGTTAAGTCTTTCAAGGTATTGAATCATTCACCATATAATTTCAATACAGATTTTATAACAAACGACACTACTTTTTTAAAATTTAAAATTAAATATTAACTACAGATGGGGTCCTCTAACTAATGGAATTTACTTATAAATATAGTAACTTGTTTTTGTTACTTTATCTGGTATTTGGCTGTACTACAGATGTCGTTGGAACTTTTATCGAGTGTCGACTTTTAATTGTAGGATAGGAATATGGAATAGAACCCACGTTAAATATTGGAATTCATGTCATAATGGAAGGTTTGTGAAGAAACGAGTGGAAAGAGAGTCTATTATTAGATCTTAGAGTATCTATTAGAACTATAGTGAGTTCGTTTTTGGATTTTCCTGTCCATTTGATAAGCCAAAGTTCATCATATACACGTATTAATTTTGATATTTGGTGAGCCTTTCCAAAGCTGATGGTCGCACGTTAGCGAAGGTCTGCTTATGTGTTTGACAGTCCTTTTGATATGACTTCTCTTATTTGTTGCAGCTCATCCACTTATTCACCCAAAGCCTTACTCTCCCAGACTCGTCCTAACTGAGTTCCTCGACCTTGAGCGTCGTCTGGGCGTCGTCTGGGGGGACGGCGCCTCGCCACGTTATTTGGCCTTTCGTGACGCGATCCACGCAACCGAATTTCTGCCTAGCTTTCGATCGCCGGCCACTGACCTTCCGGGTGCTGGCGACCGAAAGCTACTGCCTCGGAGACTTCCCTCTCTGCACCGATTCAAGCACGGGGACCGTTACCTTTTTTTACACCGCCAACAGAGTTATCAACACTACCTTATTCTATTTAGGAGCTTGGGGTTAGGATGTTGGTTGAACATTCAGATTCCCCCGCCAGAGCAGTGCGTTAAAATAACACTTGCAATGGAAATAAGCCTCACAGACATGGTATGACGTGTGGCTCTGATTGTTTTAGAGTTTGACAAGGGCTAACTTTTTTATAGATATGGTATTAATGACTTAGTATCAAAGAAAAAAATGGGGTTTTCAATTGTAATAATTGTTTTGAAGGTTAATACCTGAGATCATAGTAGAGGCCCCTCTCCTCTTGTAACGTGTACTTGTAACTAGAAAATGTGGGAGAACCGTTGCCTACTTTCCTAAATATGAAGTGTAATGAATTCGTAATACTTTTTTATATATTTTAAATACGAGACTTCAAACTGTTTAAACTGAAAGCGTCATTGTTACGGTCAACTATTTAGTTTTCAAGGATGCCGTTATGACTGTCCTCCTCCGACAGGGCAATGGTTTAGGAAATAGGAAATGACGTGCATTCTTTGTTCTTGCGTTACTATTATATACGCTTTGGTTTCTGATCTCTATTTTTTTGGTTCATTTCTATTGTTTTCATTTAACAATACACGTAAATACTAAAAGACCAAATACATTACGATCTGAACGACCTAAATTCAAGTCGCTTTCCGTGCAAGATTCCTCTGTCGCCAACTCTCTTGTCGCATGTCGGTGGGAGACACACAAGATCACAATAACATCGCTGATTTGCTGACGGCAGAAACCGCACGAAATTGAGTTCCACAAACTAGAACAGTAATTCAAGAGAATGAAGACCTCAATGCAAAAAGATATCTTTTTATGCAAGATGTCTACATTACAGTTGTTTTATATTGTCTTAGTATTAAATGCAAGGCATCGTAGCCATGTTGATTTACGTAATCAGAACCGACCTATCACCCCCATCACGGAATAAGCCTGCACCTTTCTCTTCTATTACTTGATACTATCATTCAACAAATGTTAATTACATCTGGAATAATAGTATATTTTATATGTAAAGATCATGTATACTACTAATGATTTTGGAACTGAAGATATTCCCTTCCCTTCACAAACAAAACCCTTCTCACGTCGAAAATACTTTTAATAGTAAATCTCTTTTCATTAGACGCGACAGTAAACCACAAATACACTGTCACAATATTTATTTTACATTTTATTCACGTGCACATGTAATCAATTCTTTTTTCGTCAGATTTGCATTGGAGTGAAATGCAAGGTCGTGAATGTCTTGTAATAAGGGAAATCATTTAATGGTGAAGTCATGTTAACTAAAATAAATACGTATTACTACAGTTATTTTAGAAATAATTTTGAGATATTTGATCTTTTGAGAAATAAATATTTCCTTCTATTTTGTTTCTTTCTAAAGCAAAACAAGTATCTTTATACGCCTTTCTTTACAAAGTAAGGAGACACCGTCATGATATTTTGTTTTACTTGATATTAATTTTCCTAGGTATGCCTAATTATTACATTAGTAAGAATCATGTTGAGCGGAATGGGACGTATGATCTTGATTTCACTGCGAGGACTAAATCGTTTAAACACGAAACAAAACAAGTACATTATGACATAAAATTAGAAATCGTTTGGGGCCCAGAGCCAATCCAGCTTTTGTTCCCAAACCAAACTATTCCTCTCCTCTGAACCCCTTCCGAGAGCAAAGGGCGTCTCATTAGAAGCGTCTCCCTCGTCCCACGCGTCTACAAAGACGCCGTCACGTGATCAAGCGTTGTCTCCGGGAGGTCGCACGGCCGCCAAGTTGAGTCGGCGTCGCTGCAAACGGCAATTGCTCCCACCTGCGCAACTGGCGACCTCCCTCACCTCGCCTCCAACCCTGCACCCGCGCCCCTGCCCCACCTCGGGAACGCGTCGCGCCACGGTGAGGTATTACGAATGTTCGAACCTCCCCCCCCCGCCTTTCCCTTCCTTCTCTCACCTCTCTCTACACCTTCCCTCGTTCCGCGACTCCGTGTAATTAGACGCGGCTCGGCGTAATTAGCTTTAACCTTAATCAAAATCGCCCCCGCCCGCCGTCTTCCCCGCTTTTTAATCTAAGGAATCCACTATTTGTTCTAAGTCGCGGCGTCGTTTAGCGATCTCGCGCCCCCCCCCCCGCCCACGCGATAAAGCGCGGTTAATGAATTTTATCGCCTTGATATGTAAATTGCGTGGGCGCCCTGTACAAAGCGCACTCCCCCCTCCCTCGCTCCCGGTCGCTGCGAACGCGCGACCCAAGTAGTAGGATTCTCCGGAGGAGGGGTGGGGGTGGAATACTGCGCTCTGAGTTCGGGAGGCTCGTCGTGTTTGCTCTTTGGAGGTCCCCCGCCCGGGGAAGCGGCCGATTAGCTCCACGTGGAGCGCCACCGTCTTGTGGCCTCCTTCACCGTTCGCCTTGTTGCTTTCTCGTGGCGTGGCTTGGTGTATTTGGTTTCTTGGTCTATAGAAAGATGCATGAAGTGGAACGCAGTGGATGTTCTGTTCGGTTGAGACGGTTCTTCGTGTCATTCACTTCGTTGTTCTATTCTCATTCTTGGCTTCGAAGTTTCGAACGTGCTGACCCGTAGAAATGTCTCAGGGCATCAACTGATGCCTCTGCAATGTATCTGAGCGGGAGGTCCTGGATTTCGAGTTCCAACAGTGTCAGAATGTTTGACACTAGCCAGATAAGCTAGGCCGAGTTCTGTCGATGTCTGGAGAAGAAGTATAGCGGTTGGCTGCTCTGATAGGTAGTTTTCCGTGGTTTCCCTGGAGGACCATACTGAACGGGCCACGAAGCGCGCGCGATCTTTGCTTCTCATTCCTAGTCATATCCTCACATCTTGCACATACACACGTGCTACCACTCATGCCGGGAGGCCGGTCGGGAGCTGAGGGCTTGTCCCGGCTGGAGCAGTACCTTGGTGGTGGAAGATACTTGTTAGCCTTTTCAATTCCAAATTATTTATTATGAAGAAACGAAATATTTGAGACCTAAAATTGATAAAGGAGAACCGCAGAAGACTTAAAAAACAGCTTTTAATTTTTTCCGAGCAGTTGGTTTTTTATGAAATGTTGTCATATTGCTACGTTACGTTACGTTTGCTACGTTAAATGATTCAAATAAGACACAGAATGATTAGAAATCTCCATTACTTGTTAAAAATATATTTTCTTACACGTGTGCACACCTGTGAGTAGATATTTTCTCATACGTGAGCAATTGTGTCATATTTCGACACTACTAACCTAGCGACAGTTTAAACTAATTCTTTTCTGATTATTCTTATTTCTTTCTTTTGATTTTTTTGCATTTTCCTTTTGTAATATTTTTCTGATTCTAAATAATACAAAAAACATAATGAACTAATCGTTTTTATTTAAAAATAAACAGCAAAAATACAAAAAGACAACGTGGATCATTCAAACTAAAAAAAGGTAAATATTACGAGTATCGCAAATTTTGTGGTCTTCATTCTTAGAATCAAGTCACATGTTCACATACGATTCTGCGTTGGCTATATATGTTTCTTGTATACATTTCGACGGAAGACACACAACTAATTCAAGGAACGTAAGATACCTTGTTACATTTTCCGTATTCTTTGAGACCTGCAATAAAAAAATGCTTGCTCATAGAAAAATTAACATAAAATCAAATATTAAGATAATGATAATAATAGTAGTTGTAATAATAGTAATGATAATAATAGTAATAGTAATAATAATTATAATAATATACTTTATATTAATATAAGATACATTACAAGAGTTCGGTGAAAACTCGGTTTATACAAACTACTTGGTTTTACGTCACCCCGATTAGCTCGTCATTGGGTCTCCCGTCCCAGCCGGGGAAGATGTAGCATTAATTTTCTCTTAGAGGAACCTACAAAATCTGTAATTTACTTTTGCCGAAAAGAACTGAATCTGCTTGATGATGCGATCACTCCGCTGCGTTGCCATTTTCTCACATCGCAAGCTACGTTAAATTGTCTGATAATCCTATACTAGATGTGTTTGTACGGTATAGTTGTCTGTACAGTACATTTTTTTCGGATAATTCGAACGTCCGAATCCGAACAGACCACAACCCCAATTAGTTCGGATTGCCGGGGTTCTACTGCAATTAAATTAATATTTCATACAGTCGCAAACCCTTCAGTCTAAAACACGGCTTCCTTTTATCCTTTTACCTGGGTCGGAACGTGAGGCCAGTGCCCACGAGCCGCGCGTTCGCGGCCTTCGCAGCGGCCGCGTCGCGCCCGAGTGGAGGCGCGAGTGGGATAAGCGCTGCTGCGCGGGGCGGCGCGGGGCGGCGTTTGGCGGCGTCCGCCAAGAGAGCAGCGAGAGGCGGTGTCTCAAGGGCGCGCTGTGTCTGCAGATAGGGATCGCCCCAGTTGCCCGGCAACGGCGCGGCGCTGCGCGCACGGCACCGAGTGCCCCCGCCGCGCCTTTGTCTACTCGGCGGTGGAGGCGACGGAGGTGACGGAGGAAATAGGTGGTGGCGGAGGCGGAGGAGGCGAAAGAGGCGGAGGCGGTGGACGCAACGGAGGCGGAGGAGGAGGTGCAGGTGGAGAAGGAGGCGGAGATGCAAGAGGCGGAAGATGTGGGGGCAGAGGAGACGGAGGCGGAGGAGGAGACGGAGGCGGAGGAGGTGACGGAGGCGGAGGAGGAGGTGCAGGTGCAGGTGGAGACGTCGGCGGAGGTGGAGTCGGAGGCGGATGCGCAAGACTACTTGTTCTTTGGCTATTGGCTACATGTTCTCTCATTGTGCCACAGTGCAGCATTGGCAGTGCAGCATGTGTACTTGCCGGGAGGACGTGCGTACGAGGGGGATGGGCGAAGAGTGCATCGAGAACCAGAGAAGGAACCCGACCAGGAATGAAGCACCCGGCAGAGAAGAGATTCGAAAGGAAATGCTCAGGACGGTCCTTAACAAGTGTTGATACAACAGAATTAGTTTCGTGAATAACGTCATAGCATATCATAAAACAAGCATATACCACAGCATATGAGCACAGCTTTCCTAATTCTATATTAGCTTTAAATGCATCATGGAAAATCAGTGGTGTTACGAGTAGTTTCGTTTCCGGCGAAACTTCAGCGGGTTGAAAGGACCATAAGGTTTCCTAAGTCGTAAATAAGAGAGATGATGATAAATACGTTGGAAGAGATCGTACATCTATTTTTTTTGTAAAATTATGATACCTAATAAGAGGACAGAAACTAGTGACATGTAAATATAATGTAATTAAAGCAATTACATAGTTTACACTGTTAATGTAAAGAGCGTCATCAATTCCATTATTGTCAGGTCATTACCTGAACGTGGCTCGTACATTTTGAGGCATTCGCATTAACACATCACAACACAACACAACCCGTCCATCACAACACCAATTCACATTGCACTAATGCTCTCGTAAATAAATACATTCACTAAGATCTATCACAAAAGTCATTGTACTTCTTTGCGGCATTACTTGAAAAATCCTAGTCACCACCAAACTCGAATATCCGCGCTTGATAATTAGCCAAGATTTAGCAAGTGAGAAGGTGCATGTGTATGTATGCGCCAATGATTGATGAGTTTAAAATAACTACTTCAATGAAGTAGAAGAAAAAGAGATTGTTAAGCAAAGAAAATGGAAGAAGTGATGATGAGATTGTTTTTGATGATGAATTTCATTCGATTGACATTAGATTGATTGGTCCCGAAAAGTGTTGGGCTTTCGGCGGGAAGGGCCTTTCGCAGTTCCCAACTCCGCCTGCAGCGGGGCGCGCCCTTGTGTGCGTGCGGCGCAGGGGCTGCAGGGCAGGGCGAAGGGCGCGAGGGCGAAGGGCGAGGGCCTCGCAGCCGCAGCAGGGCTTTGTCCTCACGCGGCGCCGCAAAGGCTGGGATTGCGGCGCGGCGGACGCAGGCGGCGGCGGCGGCGGAGGCGAGGGGCGGCGGCCGCAACCCGCTCGACGTCCCGCTCCCCCCCCCCCCGCCGCGGTGTGCCACCACCACGCCCGACCATCGCTCCTGCCACCGCTCCCGCCATCGCTCCCGCCATCGCTCTAGCCATCACTCCCAGCCCGCTGCCACTTCGACGCCCCGCCCCTTCCCCACCCCGCCCCCTCCCCGGCCCGCACTGCACCCACCACGACCGATTCCCACTCTGCCCTTCTCCGCCCACACTCCTGGCGCCCTAGCTCCTACCCTGTACCCACCTTGCACCCACCACGACGCCCTTCCCCACCCCTTTGTCCTCCCCGCCCCTCCCCACTCTGCACCCGCTTTGCCCCTGTGACCGCTCCAGCCCTCACTCCCACCCCGCCCCCGCACAAACCACGATCCCGCCTGTGTTTCCTCCTTTTCTGCCCTTCCCCCGCCCTGCTCTGCCACGAACGCGCCCGAACCCTCTCCGCCTCCGCTCCCGCCTTCACTCTCGCTCCCACTGTCACCCTCGGTCGCGGCCCCGCTCCCACACCGTTCCCGCCCCAACCCGACCTCCGCCTTGCTCTGCTCGTACCTCAATTCTGCTTCACCCCTCGACTCCCCCTGTTCCGGTAAAGCAACTCTCCCTCCCAACCCCTCCCCCGTCCTGCTCTGCCACGACGACAGCCCGGCCTCTCACCGAATCCCGCCCCTTCTTAGACACCTCGCCCTGCTGTGCAAATACGCCGACTCTGCCTCACCCGATTTCGCTTAGCACCCTATTCGCCTCTGCTCTCGCCACCGCTCCCGCCTCGTCCCCACCGCCTCCTCCGTATCTGTCTGTCCGCTCCCAACCCTGCCTCACACCCAACCCCGCCCCTTCCCATGCAGCAACTCTCTCTCCTGCCT